>OX104111.1:23254133-23279310 GCA_944474755.1 Limnoperna fortunei
CTATTTACCATACCAACAGTGAGGGGTATACAGAAGGATCTTGTCTACTTACCATACCAACAGTGAGGGGTATACAGAAGGATCTTGTCTATTTACCATACCGACAGTGAGGGTATAAAGAGGGATCTTGTCTATTTACCATACCAACAGTGAGGGGTATACAGAAGGATCTTGTCTATTTACCATACAGACAGTGAGGGGTATACAGAAGGATCTTGTCTATTTACCATACCAACAGTGAGGGGTATACAGAAGGATCTTGTCTATTTACCATACAGACAGTGAGGGGTATACAGAAGGATCTTGTCTATTTACCATACCAACAGTGAGGGGTATAAAGAAGGATCTTGTCTATATATTTACCATACCAACAGTGAGGGGTATAAAGAGGGATCTTGTCTATTTACCATACCGACAGTGAGGGGTATAAAGAGGGATCTTGTCTATTTACCATACCGACAATGAGGGGTATAAAGAAGGATCTTGTCTATTTACCATACCAACAGTGAGGGGTATACAGAAGGATCTTGTCTACTTACCATACCAACAGTGAGGGGTATACAGAAGGATCTTGTCTATTTACCATACCGACAGTGAGGGTATAAAGAGGGATCTTGTCTATTTACCATACCAACAGTGAGGGGTATACAGAAGGATCTTGTCTATTTACCATACAGACAGTGAGGGGTATACAGAAGGATCTTGTCTACTTACCATACCAACAGTGAGGGGTATACAGAAGGATCTTGTCTATTTACCATACAGACAGTGAGGGGTATACAGAAGGATCTTGTCTATTTACCATACCAACAGTGAGGGGTATACAGAAGGATCTTGTCTACTTACCATACAGACAGTGACTGGTATACAGAAGGATCTTGTCTATTTACCATACAGGCAGTGAGGGGTATACAGAAGTATCTTGTCTACTTACCACACCAACAGTGAGTGGTATAAAGAAGGATCTTGTCTATTTACCATACAGACAGTGAGTGGTATAAAGAAGGATCTTGTCTATTTACCATACTGACAGTGAGGGGTATAAAGAAGGATCTTGTCTATTTACCATACAGACAGTGAGTGGTATAAAGAAGGATCTTGTCTATTTACCATACAGACAGTGAGGGGTATACAAAAGGATCTTGTCTACTTACCACACAGACAGTGAGTGGTATAAAGAAGGATCTTGTCTATTTACCATACTGACAGTGAGGGGTATAAAGAGGGATCTTGTCTATTTACCATACAGACAGTGAGTGGTATAAAGAAGGATCTTGTCTATTTACCATACTGACAGTGAGGGGTATAAAGAAGGATCTTGTCTATTTACCATACAGACAGTGAGTGGTATAAAGAAGGATCTTGTCTATTTACCATACTGACAGTGAGGGGTATAAAGAAGGATCTTGTCTATTTACCATACTGACAGTGAGGGGTATAAAGAGGGATCTTGTCTATTTACCATACAGACAGTGAGTGGTACATGTATAAAGAAGGATCTTGTCTATTTACCATACTGACAGTGAGGGGTATAAAGAAGGATCTTGTCTATTTACCATACAGACAGTGACTAGTATACAGAAGGATCTTGTCTACTTACCATACAGACAGTGACTGGTATACAGAAGGATCTTGTCTATTTACCATACAGGCAGTGAGGGGTATAAAGAGGGATCTTGTCTATTTACCATACCGACAGTGAGGGGTATACAGAAGTATCTTGTCTACTTACCACACCAACAGTGAGGGGCATAAAGAAGGATCTTGTCTATTTACCATACAGACAGTGACTGGTATACAGAAGGATCTTGTCTACTTACCATACAGACAGTGAGGGGTATAAAGAGGGATCTTGTCTATTTACCATACCGACAGTGAGGGGTATACAAAAGGATCTTGTCTATTTACCATACCAACAATGAGGGGTATAAAGAAGGATCTTGTCTATTTACCATACAGACAGTGAGGGGTATAAAGAAGGATCTTGTCTATTTACCATACCAACAATGAGGGGTATAAAGAAGGATCCTGTCTATTTACCATACTGACAGTGAGTGGTATAAAGAAGGATCTTGTCTATTTACCATACAGACAGTGAGGGGTATACAGAAGGATCTTGTCTACTTACCATACAGACCATGAGGGGTATAATGTAGGATCTTGTCTATTTACCATACCAACAGTGAGGGGTATACAGAAGGATCTTGTCTACTTACCATACCAACAGTGAGGGGTATACAGAAGGATCTTGTCTATTTACCATACCAACAGTGAGGGTATAAAGAGGGATCTTGTCTATTTACCATACTGACAGTGAGGGGTATAAAGAGGGATCTTGTCTATTTACCATACCAACAGTGAGTGGTATACAGAAGGATCTTGTCTACTTACCATACCAACAGTGAGGGGTATACAGAAGGATCTTGTCTACTTACCATACCAACAATGAGGGGTATAAAGAAGGATCTTGTCTATTTACCATACAGACAGTGAGGGGTATAAAGAAGGATCTTGTCTATTTACCATAAAGACAGTGAGGGGTATAAAGAAGGATCTTGTCTATTTAACATACCAACAGTGAGGGGTATACAGAAGGATCTTGTCTATTTACCATACCAACAGTGAGGGGTATACAGAAGGATCTTGTCTATTTACCATACCAACAGTGAGGGGTATACAGAAGGATCTTGTCTATTTACCATACAGACAGTGAGGGGTATAAAGAAGGATCTTGTCTATTTACCATACCAACAGTGAGGGGTATAAAGAGGGATCTTGTCTATTTACCATACCGACAGTGAGGGGTATAAAGAGGGATCTTGTCTATTTACCATACCGACAATGAGGGGTATACAGAAGGATCTTGTCTATTTACCATACCAACAGTGAGGGTATAAAGAGGGATCTTGTCTATTTACCATACCGACAGTGAGGGGTATAAAGAGGGATCTTGTCTATTTACCATACCGACAATGAGGGGTATACAGAAGGATCTTGTCTATTTACCACACCAACAGTGAGGGTATAAAGAGGGATCTTGTCTATTTACCATACAGACAGTGAGGGGTATAAAGAAGGATCTTGTCTATTTACCATACCAACAGTGAGGGGTATAAAGAGGGATCTTGTCTATTTACCATACAGACAGTGAGGGGTATAAAGAGGGATCTTGTCTATTTACCATACAGACAGTGAGGGGTATAAAGAAGGATCTTGTCTATTTACCATACCAACAGTGAGGGGTATACAGAAGGATCTTGTCTATTTACCATACCAACAGTGAGGGTATAAAGAGGGATCTTGTCTATTTACCATACCAACAGTGAGGGGTATACAGAAGGATCTTGTCTATTTACCATACCAACAGTGAGGGGTATACAGAAGGATCTTGTCTATTTACCATACAGACAGTGAGGGGTATACAGAAGGATCCTGTCTATTTACCATACCAACAGTGAGGGTATAAAGAGGGATCTTGTCTATTTACCATACAGACAGTGAGGGGTATAAAGAGGAATCTTGTCTATTTACCATACCGACAGTGAGGGGTATAAAGAGGGATCTTGTCTATTTACCATACCGACAATGAGGGGTATAAAGAAGGATCTTGTCTATTTACCATACCAACAGTGAGGGGTATACAGAAGGATCTTGTCTACTTACCATACCAACAGTGAGGGGTATACAGAAGGATCTTGTCTATTTACCATACCGACAGTGAGGGTATAAAGAGGGATCTTGTCTATTTACCATACCAACAGTTAGGGGTATACAGAAGGATCTTGTCTATTTACCATACAGACAGTGAGGGGTATACAGAAGGATCTTGTCTATTTACCATACCAACAGTGAGGGGTATACAGAAGGATCTTGTCTATTTACCATACAGACAGTGAGGGGTATACAGAAGGATCTTGTCTATTTACCATACCAACAGTGAGGGGTATACAGAAGGATCTTGTCTATTTACCATACCAACAGTGAGGGGTATAAAGAGGGATCTTGTCTATTTACCATACAGACAGTGAGGGGTATAAAGAGGAATCTTGTCTATTTACCATACCGACAGTGAGGGGTATAAAGAGGGATCTTGTCTATTTACCATACAGACAGTGAGGGTATAAAAAAGGATCTTGTCTATTTACCATACAGACAGTGAGGGGTATACAGAAGGATCTTGTCTATTTACCATACCAACAGTGAGGGGTATACAGATGGATCTTGTCTATTTACCATACAGACAGTGAGGGGTATACAGAAGGATCTTGTCTATTTACCATACAGACAGTGAGTGGTATAAAGAAGGATCTTGTCTATTTACCATACAGACAGTGAGTGGTATAAAGAAGGATCTTGTCTATTTACCATACAGACAGTGAGGGGTATAAAGAAGGATCTTGTCTATTTACCATACAGACAGTGAGGGGTATAAAGAAGGATCTTGTCTATTTACCATACAGACAGTGAGTGGTATAAAGAAGGATCTTGTCTATTTACCATACAGACAGTGAGGGGTATAAAGAAGGATCTTGTCTATTTACCATACAGACAGTGAGGGGTATACAGAAGGATCTTGTCTATTTACCATACCAACAGTGAGGGGTATACAGAAGGATCTTGTCTATTTACCATACCAACAGTGAGGGTATAAAGAGGGATCTTGTCTATTTACCATACAGACAGTGAGAGGTATAAAGAGGAATCTTGTCTATTTACCATACCGACAGTGAGGGGTATAAAGAGGGATCTTGTCTATTTACCATACCGACAATGAGGGGTATAAAGAAGGATCTTGTCTATTTACCATAAAGACAGTGAGGGGTATAAAGAGGAATCTTGTCTATTTACCATACCGACAGTGAGGGGTATAAAGAGGAATATTGTCTATTTACCATACCGACAATGAGGGGTATAAAGAAGGATCTTGTCTATTTACCATAAAGACAGTGAGGGGTATACAGAAGGATCTTGTCTATTTACCATACCAACAGTGAGGGGTATACAGAAGGATCTTGTCTATTTACCATACCAACAGTGAGGGTATAAAAAGGGATCTTGTCTATTTACCATACAGACAGTGGGGGTAATAAGAGGAATCTTGTCTATTTACCATACCGACAGTGAGGGGTATAAAGAGGGATCTTGTCTATTTACCATACAGACAGTGAGGGGTATAAAGAGGAATCTTGTCTATTTACCATACCGACAGTGAGGGTATAAAAAAGGATCTTGTCTATTTACCATACAGACAGTGAGTGGTATAAAGAAGGATCTTGTCTATTTACCATACCGCCAGTGAGGGGTATAAAGAGGGATCTTGTCTATTTACCATACCGCCAGTGAGGGGTATAAAGAGGGATCTTGTCTATTTACCATACTGCCAGTGAGGGGTATAAAGAGGGATCTTGTCTATTTACCATACCGCCAGTGAGGGGTATAAAGAGGGATCTTGTCTATTTACCATACAGACAGTGAGGGGTATAAAGAGGAATCTTGTCTATTTACCATACCGACAGTGAGGGTATAAAAAAGGATCTTGTCTATTTACCATACAGACAGTGAGGGGTATAAAGAAGTATCTTGTCTATTTACCATACAGACAGTGAGGGGTAGAAAGAGGGATCTTGTCTATTTACCATACCGCCAGTGAGGGGTATAAAGAGGGATCTTGTCTATTTACCATACCGCCAGTGAGGGGTATAAAGAGGGATCTTGTCTATTTACCATACCGCCAGTGAGGGGTATAAAGAGGGATCTTGTCTATTTACCATACAGACAGTGAGTGGTATAAAGAAGGATCTTGTCTATTTACCATACAGACAGTGAGGGGTATAAAGAGGGATCTTGTCTATTTACCATACCGCCAGTGAGGGGTATAAAGAGGGATCTTGTCTATTTACCATACCGCCAGTGAGGGGTATAAAGAGGGATCTTGTCTATTTACCATACAGACAGTGAGGGTATAAAAAAGGATCTTGTCTATTTACCATACAGACAGTGAGGGGTATACAGAAGGATCTTGTCTATTTACCATACCAACAGTGAGGGGTATACAGATGGATCTTGTCTATTTACCATACAGACAGTGAGGGGTATACAGAAGGATCTTGTCTATTTACCATACAGACAGTGAGTGGTATAAAGAAGGATCTTGTCTATTTACCATACAGACAGTGAGTGGTATAAAGAAGGATCTTGTCTATTTACCATACAGACAGTGAGGGGTATAAAGAAGGATCTTGTCTATTTACCATACAGACAGTGAGGGGTATAAAGAAGGATCTTGTCTATTTACCATACAGACAGTGAGTGGTATAAAGAAGGATCTTGTCTATTTACCATACAGACAGTGAGGGGTATAAAGAAGGATCTTGTCTATTTACCATACAGACAGTGAGGGGTATACAGAAGGATCTTGTCTATTTACCATACCAACAGTGAGGGGTATACAGAAGGATCTTGTCTATTTACCATACCAACAGTGAGGGTATAAAGAGGGATCTTGTCTATTTACCATACAGACAGTGAGAGGTATAAAGAGGAATCTTGTCTATTTACCATACCGACAGTGAGGGGTATAAAGAGGGATCTTGTCTATTTACCATACCGACAATGAGGGGTATAAAGAAGGATCTTGTCTATTTACCATAAAGACAGTGAGGGGTATAAAGAGGAATCTTGTCTATTTACCATACCGACAGTGAGGGGTATAAAGAGGAATATTGTCTATTTACCATACCGACAATGAGGGGTATAAAGAAGGATCTTGTCTATTTACCATAAAGACAGTGAGGGGTATACAGAAGGATCTTGTCTATTTACCATACCAACAGTGAGGGGTATACAGAAGGATCTTGTCTATTTACCATACCAACAGTGAGGGTATAAAAAGGGATCTTGTCTATTTACCATACAGACAGTGGGGGTAATAAGAGGAATCTTGTCTATTTACCATACCGACAGTGAGGGGTATAAAGAGGGATCTTGTCTATTTACCATACAGACAGTGAGGGGTATAAAGAGGAATCTTGTCTATTTACCATACCGACAGTGAGGGTATAAAAAAGGATCTTGTCTATTTACCATACAGACAGTGAGTGGTATAAAGAAGGATCTTGTCTATTTACCATACCGCCAGTGAGGGGTATAAAGAGGGATCTTGTCTATTTACCATACCGCCAGTGAGGGGTATAAAGAGGGATCTTGTCTATTTACCATACCGCCAGTGAGGGGTATAAAGAGGGATCTTGTCTATTTACCATACCGCCAGTGAGGGGTATAAAGAGGGATCTTGTCTATTTACCATACAGACAGTGAGGGGTATAAAGAGGAATCTTGTCTATTTACCATACAGACAGTGAGTGGTATAAAGAAGGATCTTGTCTATTTACCATACAGACAGTGAGGGGTATAAAGAGGGATCTTGTCTATTTACCATACCGCCAGTGAGGGGTATAAAGAGGGATCTTGTCTATTTACCATACCGTCAGTGAGGGGTATAAAGAGGGATCTTGCCTATTTACCATACCGCCAGTGAGGGGTATAAAGAGGGATCTTGTCTATTTACCATACAGACAGTGAGGGGTATAAAGAGGAATCTTGTCTATTTACCATACCGACAGTGAGGGTATAAAAAAGGATCTTGTCTATTTACCATACAGACAGTGAGTGGTATAAAGAAGGATCTTGTCTATTTACCATACAAACAGTGAGGGGTATAAAGAGGGATCTTGTCTATTTACCATACCGCCAGTGAGGGGTATAAAGAGGGATCTTGTCTATTTACCATACAGACAGTGAGGGGTATAAAGAGGGATCTTGTCTATTTACCATCACAACAATCAATTACGAGAACAAAGTTAAAATATTTCAAAGCAGTTGCATTTAACTCTTACAATGTGATAGTTCAAATTAGAACAGTAGATTATAGGCTATTTACTCTAAAAATTGAGGATTTGTAATTTTTATTTCCTGGAATTAAAAAAAAAGTCTAGTCTGCAATTTAATGCAAGTCAAATAATTAATAAACTGTGGCCTTATCTAAATTTACTATTGCCTATTTTTAACCAAAACCTTTATTAAATGTATGCTAGATATGTAACCCTGTATAGAACGTGACCTTAAGATTCAGTTCTACTTGGGGTATGTTAATCTGAGAAGGCTACATGTATAGAATCCTAAATAGTTGGTGACATGAAACCTTGTAAATAACAGTAACATTGTATTAAAAATGTTATCAGTGGGGGAATGCACCATGGTTATTCAGGTTTAAATTGAAGTCAATGAAATCTGTGTACTCTTAAATAAAAGAAACCACAAAATTCTGTTATTCTGATAATTAGATTATCAACATGTTTGATATTTAAGGTCAAATGAAGCCTTTGTTTTTTAAAGCTTTTTTGACGACAGATTTTAAATAGAACAAGAGATACAAATAAGGAAAGAAAACATTTTTTGTATGATTTCATTTTAGATAGTCTCTTTACTGTTTAGCTTTGATTCAAAATGATAACAGATATTAATGTCAATGTTCTGTTCAGGTAAAAAAAAATTAATGAAAGGAATACACAGTTTGAGTCTTTACTTTATTGCAAATAAGGGGTAACTGACCATAGTAAGTTAAACAAGCAGGTGTTGAAAATCCTCTAGAATTCTCAATGCAGCTCTACCAAACTTATGACTAGCATTGTATTGAATGGGATCTGCACTGATACAGAAATTGGAAGGTCCTTCTGTTAACCACCCCTGTACTTGTACATTTTGTACATGGTGCTCCACATTGCACTAATGTATGCATATAACAAGATAAAAAATGAAGGTCAAGTTTATAAGATGGATTTCTTACTACATGATACTTGGTGTTGAATTAATACATATCAAATTACTATCTAGAATGTGACAAACTTTCTGACAAAGTGCCTAAAAATTACAGAAAATAAGTGATATCACTACAGCAGCAAGGGGAGGGATTTTGGTGCAATTTTTGCACCCCTATCTAACTAGGGCATGTACACTGCTGCATGAATCCAAATTTTTTGTTAACTTGAAAGACAATAAAAAGTCCCTGCCTGTACATGTTTAGGTTATAACATAAAAGAAATAATTCCCAGTAAAACATGATCATTACCATGGATAATAAAAAGTTTTTTTCAGTTCCAATCCCATACATTTAAAGTATCAATATCAATCTGCAAAATTAAAAGATATCAATTTTTAAAATCCTTCCAAAAATAGCCAATGATTATGTCACAATGAATGATGAGAAATATTTAATCCTGTGATCAATGAGAAAACAGTATAATCAATTAAAGGGTAACTCTTCAAATTTAAAAGTCAAACTGCATTTTTTACACAAATTTATCTTAAAAAAAAACACAGTTAACAAAGGGACTTAACTAGAACTCACACCATAATTAATCATTTGAAGTAGCTGTTCAATGTAGCACAAACATTCTGTTATCCACAGACCAACTGTAGACTAAATCTGTGTAAACAGGAAATCAAGATTTAGGGGTTCTTTAACAAAAACACTTCTAAAAGTTAAAAAGTCTTTTATTATGCAATAACATACATCAATCAAACACAATCCGTGTTGCACATTCGTCAGAAGTTGATCCATTCAAATTCTTCAGCCAAATAAGTGTTGTCTAATGCATTGTAAGAATTGCTTTCATAGTGTTACCAATGGGTAGCCAATCCTAGAGTTGGTTTCATAGTGTTACCAATGGGTAGCCAATCCTAGAGTTGGTTTCACAGTGTTACCAATGGGTAGCCAATCCTCGAGTTGGTTTCATAGTGTTACCAATGGGTAGCCAATCCTACAGTTTTTAGGCTTTTGCATTCAATCTATAATAAGCTTAATCCAAGTCATATGAGACAAAACTTTATCTTTGTGACTTTATTCTACTTCACAGCACTAAGATGTAGAACAAGCACTGTCCAAATCTCTTATATCTTGGAGAAATAATAAATTTTGCTTTTCAGATCAAGATGATAGATACATGTACTATATTTCATGTTTTAGTTGAGAAATATTTACCAAAGTCAGAAAGCATACAAAATCTGACCTTATATAGATCTTCATAAAATGGTGCAATTTATTTGACCCTGTATTTTCAGATATAAACCAAACTTTATACAGTTTGAATTGGAACTGTGTTAACATGACATGGGGTTTACAAGACAAAGAATTAAACTATAGGAACAGTTTGATATGTAGTCAGGTGAGGGAAAACATGCAAATGTAATACAGCACAAAAAGTGAAAAGATACCTGTCTTTTTATATTTAATGGCTCATCAGTGGTATATTTAGGAAAAATGAATAATGTATTTAAAAGAAGTATGACAAAATGTCAAAGCATGAAACTAAAGTTCTGTAACCATAATGACAGTTGGATAACAGGACTTAACCTGTGATAAATCTAGCATTAGTATTCGAAGATCAAAGGGAAATGCATTATGATGTTAGCACTTACGAGGTTTTTCACACTTTTGATTTTTTGTGAAAAGCACTGCAGATACCTCTATACTACAAGTGAACACATTTTTGTGAGAGTTTTTTGCGTGAAAATGAAAACTGCTTACCCCATATGGTTCAGCTTATGCTCCTTTAGTAGTTCCAGAAGGGTACTTTTTTAAATCAACAATTATTTTCTAGAGATATTCTGCGTTTTGAAATATGGCAGTTTTTTCATTTTGATAGGGTGATTTTCCATAGTAAAATTTGACTTAAAATAGAACGAAAGTGTACATTAGGAACAACTGATTGTTGTCTATTTGAAATCCCTTCAGTAACATCACCTGCAGTTAAGGTGGGAAAAAACTTGCGGTTTGTCTGAATACCATTGAACATCACGAAAGCAGACAAACTTTTGTAAACACTGCAAGGTCCCTTAAAAAACAAAAAGGGCTGACTGATTTATGTAAATTTCCTGTAGCAAATGTCAAGGACAATCTATAACAAGTAAACAACAGAGGCATAGTATAAAACATGGACATGTTATTGTATCTTTTTCTACTGGATTTTCGTAATAAAAAGGTAAAATATGGAATAATAAAAAAATGCAAGCAAAAAAATTCAATCCAAGAGGGTGTGGCATTTAGTATAGAAATGAACATATTTGGAACAAGACTAATGGACACATAGCTCAATGAAATTTGGTGCTAGTAATTACATCCAACAAAAGATATCAGTTAAATCTGTGTTCACTATTATTGTTGAAGTAAAATATTTCTTGGATTTATATAAATATTTTTTAAAACCTGTATATCGTCAATGCCTATAAGACTGAGATTAATTTTTGTTTAAATCACAGTAGTGATTCAGAATAATAATTACAATAGTATTGAGTTTTTCCCTCTGGGTTGAGCACTATGTCTTCTAACCTTGGACATATAACATGCACAACTTACTATTGTATAAATATCAGCCATGTAATATACCAAGAAAACATGGTGAGTGGTTGTTATCAAACACCATATAGATTATGAAGTCAAATGGTTGGCAATACAGAAAATCATGTCATTTATCTAAGAGCTCAGACACAGTTTCAGTACATGGAAGTGTTGATAAATCAGGTCAAATTTAGAAGAATTGAACATCTTAAATGTGACTCAGTTGAAACAAACATCTGGGTTTATCACATCATAGGATAAATCATAAATAAATTGAACCAGAAAACTTACTTTTAATTGGCGAGAATATTTTTTTAACAGAGGATGGAAAAAATCTTTGTCATAAGGACATGCCCCTTTTGACAATAGAAAACTTACTGTTTAAGTGTTGATCTTCTTTTTTCCAAAAATGTAAAATTACAAAAATTCAATTGTTGAGTTGATTCTAATATTTGAATTAATTTATACGTAGTTAACCATTTAATAAATCCCATATGTGGTATGCAATAATAATACCATATTGTTACATTTGGAGATGTCACAGAGCTTTATAATTTAAGGTACTTACTGAGGTTGATCCCAGGTAGAAATGTCAGGTACGACAGCTGTGTGGCCCTTCTCATGCATATGTTCCATCAATATCTTTTTCTCATCAAACTTTTGTTGACATCCAATACATATACCAAGGTGAACCTATCAAAACATGTCAAATATTTAATGCCTTTGGCTCTTACATCTGTCAAGTTTTATCAATGTGATTATCAACAGGACTGTAAAAATTATACTGATGGCCAGGATTTAATTGTACTGATGGCCAAGATTTAATTGTTCTGGTGGCCAGAATTTAATTGTACTGATGGCCAGGATTTATAGGATAATTAATTGAGCGGAGTGAATATCCAAAATATGACCACGAGTGCCACATAACGCATCCGATTAAACGAGTGTGCGGAACTTGTTCCGAGCACGAGTTTAATCTGATGCTTTATCATATTTTGGATATTCACGATGCCCAATTGATTATCCTATTTATTATATAGATCAAAATTGTTTTCGTAAAATTTTAATGCTTAATCCTAAATTTTATGAATGGCGGATGAATATCTGTATAGTACAAAACCACCTGCAACATGGCCGCCCTTATCTGGATCAGGACGCCAGCTAACTAATATTTCGTTCTGAAATAACAAATAAGGATATTGTCACGCTAAATGACATGTTTTAGGATATTGTTCTAGCAGGTTCCGGTCTATTAGTGAACAATTATTTTAGCTTTTGTGTTTTGATCATCGAAAAGACGTCCCAAGTGACATTTTGGCGGGAAAAAAACGAGAGTGAAAATAAACGATAATTTTCACATGTGATTTACCGTGATTTCTGTCACTCTGAAAATTCAATATTTCATCTCTATCTATATAATAATTAATTGTACTGGTGGCCAGGATTTAATTGCTGGAGTGCTTACATGTTCAAATTCTTTGGTTCAATATACTGAAGGGAGGCAATTCAATAAAATAACTTTAAATAGTGTAAAGAGACCTGTGTTGAGCTACAAACCTAAAATAAAATATCATGTATAAATCCAAACAGATGTGTACTGATATATGGTGCTCAAGTTAGTGTGAAGAAGATTTTACTAGCAATTCTGAAGCTGTACTTTTACCATGTATAATTTTTTTTTATTTCTATGATAATAATTTTAGAATATAGTACATAATATCAATATATAAAGTCTTATTTTTCTAAACAAGATGTAGAATTTTATTTACCGTGGAGTAAAACAGAAGATACAAAATTTTTTATTGCATGCAATATTTTTTATTATCTTATATTAACCGCATTTTACGTTTCTTTAATGGGAAATTGTTTAATATATCACACAGAATTACTTTCTATATTTTATATTTGTATGACTTTTAAAAAATGTTCTTTGACTGGGTTACTTTGGGTTAATCAGAAGCTACTTAGTGATAGTTAATCAAAAGATTAGGGGGCCTCGGTGGCCGAGTGGTCAAGGAAGTTCGTCTACTATTGATCACGTGGTCTGTCAACACTGAGATTGCGGGTTCGATTCTCACTGCAGGCAGGGTGTACTAGACTCCAATCTTAATTGACAAGGATTGCCAGTTTTCCTACCGCAGGTGGGGGGGTTCTCTCCGGGTACTCCGGCTTCCTCCCCCAATAAAAACTGGACACCATGAAATAGCTGAAAAATTGCTGAAAGTGGCGTTAAAACACCATTCAAACAAACAAACATCAAAAGAATAGAATCCAATAAGGAAATTGCAAATCTATCGTTAACAGAAAACTCAAGAACACAATTATTAATGAATACACCAAAACATACAACAAATGAATAAGCAGCAGGAGCCCCTATAAACAAAGGGTTGATATCGGGTGTTCTGGGTAGGTGAGCATCCCTAGTGACACCTGTCATGTTACTGATGGTAAAAATTGTAGGAGGGGCGTCGGTGACCGAGTGGTCAAGGTAGTTCGTCTACTATTGATCACGTGGTCTGTCAACACTGAGATTGCGGGTTCGATTCTCACTGCAGGCGGGGTGTACTCAACTCCAATCTTAATTGACAAGGATTGCCAGTTTTCCTACCACAGGTAGGTGGTTGCCTCTGGATACTCCGGCTTCCTCCCCCAATAAAACTGAATGCCATGATATAGCTGAAAAATTGCTGAAATTGGCATTAAACACTATTAAACAAACAAACAAAATGGTAGGAAGGTAAGGATCTTAAGGAGAGACTAGTAAGTAATTCATCACCACCTTTGTGACAGATACCCCATAACCATCAACAAATTCATTGCAACCATACAAATATGTGTTGTGACAACCTTAATTGAACTGCCAAATTATCCAGCAAATAAGAGAAAAAATATATTACTGACTTTAACCACAGAAATTAAAGACAACTTAAATGTTTTGGCAAAATTCTTTTAGATACAGCAGCTGACAGTGTAATATTTATCATAAACATTAATAGATAAACTAAATGAATGACAGGCTGAAACAGAGCTTGAAGCATCATTTCTGATGTCAGATTTTGACATCAAACGTTAATTTTGCCCATGCTGGAGTTGCCTATTGTTGTTACAGCGTAAATGGAAAATAAATTTTACATTTCCAATAATATATTTTTATTGTATACAACATATACCTGTCTTCTGATGTAGTTGATAAGTTTGACTTGCTGGTAAAAATTCAAATTTAATCTCAATTTTATTTCATTCAGGTCCAAATCATGTAGTTCCTGCAATAAACCACAATGTATGAAATAAGGGAAGTAATCCAAACAGTTTTTTATTCAATAAGTAACAATTTTTAAACAGTTCTTTGAGATAAAATTGAAATCAGTAAGAAGTGAAGGCATTAACTGTAGAAAATTATTAATACTGGTATACATCAAGAAGATTCATAGTAATGCCATGTTTAACTCACCAGATATATGTACCCCATACAAGACTTGTCAATCAACCCGTAGGTCAGTGGAATAAACTATTTACTAGTAAATTATTGTAAAGCTAAAAAAACTTGAAAACGAGCAAACATCTTATGAAATGTGCAAAAAATTAAAATGTAAAGTGATTCCTAGTTACATGTTTTTGTTTCAAAAAAACACTACATAATTTTTTCAAACTGATAGATCTTTGTTCCAATGGGGTGTACTGCCACGTTTAGCAATTTTTCAGCTATAATTTTTTTAGTGAGACCCACTCTAGACCTTCAACAGGAAAACTTGCAAATCCTTGTCGATGAAGGTTGGAAATCAGCACACCCTGCATGTAGTAAGGCTGGAACCCACAACCTCAGTGGTGACAGTCAGGTGATCAATAGTAGATGACTAACTACCTTAAAAACTCGGCCACAGAGGCAGCTCAAACAAATCAACATAAAGCCTTTAAAAATCTGCTCAACAAGTATAAGCTGAATGATTCCATCTGATTACAGTAAGTAATGACATATTGTACAACAGTTAAATACAGAGTACAAACAAACCTATAATCACTTAACAAAAATACCCTTCTGAATGTCAGTTACTGGTATGGTACGACTGGAGCAAATGTGTGTTATTGAAAGTATAAGTGAGTAAAACCTTTCTGGTACAACTGGGTGTAAAAAAAATCATTACATTACCTGCATATGAGAGGTCAGTTTATCAGGTATACTGGATGAATATTCACAGAAGAGGCAGACAGCCTGAGCCCCTGGTTCTTCCCAATCACTAAAATCTTCTCTGTAATAGAAGAAAAGCCAAATTTAACATCAACTCTTCCATTAATTTCAGACCAATTTCTGGTTGAAACAATAAGTTCATGTGCATTCATTTCTACTCATTGTGGCATTCAAACTGTTATAATGTTCCATGGCAGATTGACTTTTAGAGAGCTTTTTAATGACTATTGAAGGAATTTTCAATTTTTGTATTTTTGGAGATACTCTTGTTATATAATTTACATAAAATACTTACTCAGCTTCAGAGTCTGTACCTACAGCTGTATCATCTTCTGACTGTATAGCTTCCCAGTTCTTACCTAATTCCTGAAAATAAGTAATGCATATTTATGCATAATGGTTCACCTTGGTAAGCAATTTCAATATTGAACACTGTTGAAGACTTCAATACAGTTTTTACTCTAGTTTTTATTCTATTGTAAATGGAAATGCTTGATGAACAAGGATTGGCAGTTTTCTAACCAAAGGTCTGGGTTTTACCAGACACTCTAATTAAACTACATGTACATGCCATCATATAGCTGAAACGTTGCTGAAAGTGGAATTAAACCCCATTAAAAAAAAAATAATCATGATAAAACAAGATAATTTTTAGGTAAAATATTTTGACTTATTTGGAATAAAAAAAACTGAATTTGATCTTAATCTTTGTTGTCAAGCTGGCAAAAAAAAGCCCTTAATCAGATAAAACAAAATATTGTGTCTTGTACATCAGAAGTGGGATTTTGAAAACTAAAACATGTATATAATGATATGTTAATGTACACTAGATTTTTTTTGCTTATTTCAGATGGTAGTAGGCACTCTCCAGCACAGAGAACATAACTGGTTCCAGATATAACCTCTGCCACACATCATCCGCAGTTTACTGCGGCACTGCATTTTGTCGTCTGCCCATAACATTTGTAAACAAAGAATAATGTTTGTAAAATAATCACAAAATCTTAATTGTTTTTATATAGTCTATTTATACACTTGTGATACAGTTTTAAATTTAAATTACTGCGTTTGTACGCAAAGCTTATCCGCCATGAAAGATATCCCTCATGGTGTCAACAATGTTGTGGCAGAGGTGACTGTGGTTGACGTATGATACCCAGAATCCTTTGCATGGAGATTGGGTAGTAGGATCACTCATTGGAGACCCTTTGCTATGATGTTTAAATGTAACAATGAAGAAAGGTTTGAGAGAATTACACATTTTGCTTTGGGCTATCAGAATACAACTTGTGTATTTGTCATGTCTGCCCTGTACTTTACCACCAATGGATTTTGATATGGTAGTGTAATATTCAAATGTTCAAATATGCGTAAATAACAATGTTTACTTAATAAGCTTGTGAAATATTTAGTTTTATTTGTTTTCTGTATGTAAGGTTTATCACATCAAAGTATCATAAGAAGAAGTGAGACAATGCGAATTCCATAAGCAAACTTTTATTACATCGATATAATCGGCAATCACAAGGTGTACAACATACAGAATTCGATTCTCTGAAATAAATAAATAATATACAATTACTGTCTTTTGATGAGGTAAATGTGTGGAGTTATTGACTTTTGAAAAAACTGTTATTCATCGAGCCCAGCGGGCGAGGTGAATAACAAAGAGTTTTTTCAAAAGTCAATAACTCCACACATTTACCGAATCAAAAGACAGTTATTGTTTTATTCAATAAAAAAGGATATTCACTAAAAATAAAATGGTTATTCACCACGGGAAAATGCATGTGATTGTTATTTAAAAAAGGGAATAACCGGGATTCTATAAATAACAATCGCATGCATTATCCCGCGGTGAATAACCATTTTATTTTTAGTGAATATCCTTTTTTATTCAATTTTTTCAGTCACATTATTTTTATACAAAATGTTTTATATATTATTGAATAAACTTACATACAGAAAACAAATAAAACTAAATATTTCACAAGCTTATTAAGTAAACATTGTTATTTACGCATATTTGAACATTTGAATATTTGTATAAACTAATAATACGGCAACTTCAGTTTACCGAAAATACTTACGTTAGTTGTAAAAATAAAAGTTAACTTGACAAAATATTATTAAATTGTTTCTTATCAATGTATATTACATGTACATAAAAATTAAGTAACATAGATATTAAAAATTTGACATATTACATACCAACTATTATCTCTACAAAACTTCTGATGTGAAACCGTCTTTCTTTGCCACCGCAAACATATCATGTAATCTAGCAACGTCGTTAGCAACTTAAACGTAGTAACTTGACGTCATAAGTAATAGTTGAAATACGGGAAAGAACGACGTTGTTCAAAGTAAAAACAAATTAAAATAAATACTTGAGCAAAAATGACACTCATACAAATATGATATGAATAAATATTACAATTAATAATAATTGAACATAGTCAATAGGCTTTACACTCCCCACCATGAAATTATATATAACAATTTCATAAAAAAAATCAGGTAATTGGTATTAACAAGCACCTGCTACTGTGAACATTCAAGCAAACATAACTTAGAGATGGGTCTTTTTACTATGGAGTCCTTAGTTCTTACCACACAGCTACGGACTAGTCCATCTCTTCCATCGACAACATCTAGGATGCGTCCCATAGGCCATTGTCCTCGTGGTACTTTATCATCAGCAATTAGTACAATATTACCAGTTTGCATGTTTTGTGTTTTCCTTGTCCATTTTTCACGTTGTTGTAGTGTAGGTAAATATTCCTTTATCCAACGTCGCCAAAATATATTTGCCAGGTATTGGACTTGACTCCACCAACGTTTTGCATAGTTGTCACCTTTGTTAATTATTAATCCTGAACATGAAGTATTACTTTTCATCAGAAGTAAGGTATTTGGGGTAAGTACTTGAAGATCTCTTGGGTCGTCGCTAACTTGTGTAATCGGACGGTCATTAATTATTCTCTCTGCATCTGCCATAAATGTAAGTAATTGTTCATCGCTGAGTAGTTGCTCATTTGCTAGAGATTTTAGAATTTTCCTAACAGTTCGTATCATACGTTCCCATAATCCACCACGGTGACTGGAGTAGGGAGGGTTGAAATTCCATTCAATCCCGTTTAATACCATATGCTTTGCTATTTTAGACTGGTTCCATTCCAGTAAAGCATTCCGCATCTCATGTTCTCCACTTACAAAGTTTGTTCCATTATCACTAAAGATTTTTTCTGGTGAACCTCTTCGACTAGTAAAACGTTTAAAAGCTGCAATGAATGAATCCGTAGTCAGGCTGTGAGCTATTTCCAGATGTATAGCCCTAGTAGTTAAGCATGTAAATAAACAGCCATACCTCTTAACAACTGACCGACCACTTTTGATGTTTAATGGGCCAAAGTAATCAACTCCGACGAAAGTAAAAGGTGGTTTGTCTGGTGTTTTTTGCTCTTCGAGTACAGGTGCCATCATTTGTGAACCAAGTGTTCCCTGGTATCTTTTGCATTTAATGCATCGCTTCAAGACATTTCGTACCATATTTTGGCATCTAGGTATCCAGTATTTCTCTCGTAACAAGGCTACTACTTGGCATGTTCCAACATGTCCATTTTCTTCATGAACAGCTCTGATTATTAAATTAGTTACATGATTAGAATTAGGCAATATGATGGGGCACTTTTCAACTGGTAAGTCTAATCTCCCGTTCGCACAAATTAGCTCATCACGAATAATTGGGTTTAAAGAAGCTAGGTGACTGTCTTTGTTTACTGGTTTTCCCTTCGTGAGTTTTCTAATCTCATCGGCATACACATTTGTTTGTATACAACGGAAAATGTCTTTTTGTGCGTCCTGTATTTCAACTTTAGTCAAATCGCCGTTTTGAACATCTATTGTATGCTTCAGGTATCGTACTCTGCAAATGTTTTTGAATCTAGTCAACCAGACTATGGCTCTCAGCAGCTTCGTCCAGCTGGAAAAATACGAAAATATGTCATTAATCGGTTGTATCATAACTGCATTGATCGTTGTGTCTTTCTTGATTTCAACATCAGCATCAGCAACATTTGGTTGAATATTCGATTGTGGCCATTCGGATGGAGATTGCAATAGAAATTGTGGTCCTTGTAACCATTTGTTTATTCGTTTTCTATCGAAAGCATGCACTCCTCATGAAGCTACATCAGCTGGGTTAGATTTCGTGTCGATATACCGCCACTGGTCATTTGATGTCAGATCATGTATTATGCTTACTCTGTTTCCAACGAAAACCTTAAATCTCCTGGTTTTGTTATTTATGTATCCTAGTACAATCATTGAATCCGTCCAAAATACAACATCATTCAGCTCAATTTCAAGTTCATCTCTGATTGTCTCATATAAACGACAAGCAAGTACGGCCCCGGAGAGTTCCAATCTAGGTATAGATATCTGTTTTATAGGAGCAAGTCGGGATTTCCCAAGAACAAAGGAGCAGTTTACATTTCCATTGTTGTCAACAATGCGCAAGTAGGCACAAGCGCCATATCCTACCTCGGAACCGTCGCTAAATATGTGCAGTTGTACATTAGTGACGTCTGAGGCTAGTTTGAAGCATCTGGGGATGGATATCTTCTCTAACTCTGGTAGAGCGGTTAACCATCGTGACCATTCATCTTTCTTTTGTGTCGGTATTTCGTCGTCCCAACTAAGCTTGGTGCGGCATAGGTCCTGAACAATAAATTTCGCTTTTAACATCACAGGCGATAAAAATCCTAGAGGGTCGAATATCGAACTCACTATTGATACAATCCCACGTCTAGTAAACGGTTTATCGTCAAGTTTGACTTTGAAGATTATTGAGTCTTGTTCAACATCCCATTTCACTCCTAACGCACGTTCGGTTGGTAGTTCAGCATCTTTATCTAAGCTGATAACAGTAGGAGCTCTTTCTGGTTGCGGAATACTTTGTAAAACGTGTTTACTGTTGCTGAGCCATTTGGTCAACCTAAATCCTCCTATTTTCATCAAGCGTTGAAGCTCTTCTGCAAGAATAATCGCTTCCTCCTCTTTAGTTACGGACTTTAGCATGTCATCTACATAAAAGTTCTTTAAAACTGTTTGCACAACTTCCGTGTTGAATTTTTTGGTGTTATCAGTAGCAGTTTTTTGTAGCGCATAAGAAGTGCAACTAGGTGAAGACTTCGGACCAAATATGTGTACCTTCATTTTAAAGCATTTCGGCTCTCGGTCCAAATCTCCATTTGGCCACCATAAAAAACGCAATGCATCAGAGTCTTCGTCAGACACGCGTACCTGATGAAACATCGCCTCGATATCTGCAGTCAACGCTATGGGTTCTTGACGGAATCTCAAAAGTACTCCGACTAAATTGTTCATTAGATCGGGTCCTTGTAGTAATTTGTCATTCAATGATATGCCTTTAAACTTTGCCGCACAGTCGAAAACAACCCGAACTTTTCCCGGCTTGTTCACGTTCGTGACAGGGTGGTGAGGTAAATACCAAATACGATCTGAGTTTTTATCAACATCTATAACTTCTTCCGCATGCCCTTTTTCAATGTAGTCGTTTACGGCCATGGTGTACATTTCGTGTAATTTGGGATTTTCACGAAGTCGACGATGCAAATACTGAAGTCGGGCTTTAGCTAAGGCTACGTTGTTGGGCATGATATCTTCACTGTTGCACCATGGTAATCCTAGTTTGTAGTGTCCGTCCTCATGTCTAATAGTAGATTCCATAATATTCAAGGCTCGTCTATCCTCTTGCGACATACAAGTTCTCTCGGTCATACTGGTGCCTTTAAAATCAGTACTCCAAAGACGTTCTATCTGCCGATCAAGTTCTTCATTAGTAATTTGTCTGAAGTTGACATTCACATCTCCACTCGAGTTCTGGGTTTTAATCGGTCCTCTTACAACCCAACCTAACCGTGTTCTTATAGCATACGGCTCATCATCGCTTCCAGTTCTAACCTCAATCGGTATATGAGCAACAGGTACATCTGTGCCAATTTGAAGCATAACATCGGATTCTCCAATTTCCGGAATGCGCAAGTCGGATAGGTGCGAAAACTTTGAAAGTTCATCATTCTTAACAGCTGAACGGGTCGAAATTGGTAATGTCTTAACTGACCATACATGTTTTAAATCAATATCTTTGTCATTGTTAACGCCTTGAAGCTTTAAATTAACCTCTCTACCCTCTTGTTGAATCTTAGAAGATGTCGCTGTAGTCATCTGAAATGTAACTGGTCTGCTATTTATTTTCAGCTTCTTTATAAGTCGTTCATCGCAAAGGGATTTGTCGGCTCCGTCATCTACTAACGCGTAAGTAGTTAGCGTATTTCCATTGTCACCCTTTACTACCACGGGTATAATGCCAAGACAGTTTTTTGTGGTATTACAAGACGCAGAGCAGTGGACACCTACATTAGTAGTAGTGTCAGTTTTCATACTGGGCTCATGTAAACTATCACCGTGGTTACTAGCAGCTGTGTGGTTTTCACTGAACTTAACCCAATCGTGTAATAAAAAATGGTGCTTTACATTACAATCTGTGACATTACAACCTTTCAATTTTCTACAATCTTTAGAAAAATGTTTGCCCTTAAGGCAATTATAACATAACTTAAATTTTCTAACAAGAGAAATTCTATCAGATAAATGCATAGACTTGAACTTAGTACACAACTCTAAATAACTACATGTACCCTTACAACATATACATTTACGCTCCTTTGCATTATGATTTACATGTGCATTATTTATAGCAAAGGTAGATACTCTCTCTTTTGTATTAAACTTTGAGTGTTTGTCAGTACCATTTTTAGCTGAGTTCTCTTTTACTAAATCTATACCATACATTGATGATGCCATGCGAGATTTCTTATCAATGAACTTGGCTAAATCTGAGAAACGTGGTTCTCTATCTGTCTCAGTTATTGCATGAGCAACATCTACCCACTGTACCCTTAAATGCATGGGTAACCGTTTAACAATCTTCCTTATATTATCTGAATTGTTAATATCTGACACAAACCCTAACTGTGAAAGAGTAATTTCACACTTTTGCATTTCAAGTGATAGTTTTGACAATGACTCATAATCTGATGACTTGATTTGTGAACCATTAACTAAGTTATCTATGTAAGATCTTACAATCATATGCGATCTTCCATAACGGTTATATAAAATTTGTTTAGCACGTTCAAACCCCTCTTTAGGTTCTAACAATACACAATCCTCCATTGAGGATTTAGTCTCACCTTTGCAGTATTGAATCAAATAACTTAACCTTAACTGATAATCAGTTACTCTTTTTTCTACATTAGTCTCAAAGTTCTTAATAAACTTGCAATAATCTGTGGGCTTTCCATCAAATGTTTAAAGTTCAGGCTTGGGTAAATTAAATCCTTCTTTGAGCGCGGAAGCTAATTTCTGGAATGCTGTATCAATCACACTGGCGTTTGTTGAATCTTCAGGGCTGAACTCGTTTCTTCTTTCCGGTTGTTTGTCAATCACTACAGTGCTATTCTGTGTTCGGTCTAAATGTTCTACATTGTTAACTTGTCTTACACTAGCACTTTGTTTTGTGTTGTTTGTCACTTGATAGAGGTTCTCATCTTTCGAAGCTTCCTCCCACATTAGCTCTTCAATCTTAGCCTCTTCGAGTCTACTTCTGCTTTCCAGCATTTGTTCCTTCATTTCGAGCTCTCTACGGGCGCGCTCGATTGCAAGCTTTTCTTCCGTCTTCTTTAACTGAAATTCCGCTTTAAGTCTATTTGCCTTTGCAAGTCTAAGTTTGTGTTGCGATGAAACATGCGATACTGAAGACACAAGACTGTGACAATCGTCTTCTGTCGGATTAATATCCTGTTTATTCCATTCTGAATATCTTTCACGAAACTCGGTGAAGTTTTTCATACAGCTGGCATAATTCATTTCCAGTGTCTCGATAACTTGTGAGTTTTCACAAATGTCTAAGCACTCTAGGTGTGAGGTTTTATACTGCTCAAATCGATCGCACAACTTGCGGTATAGACTCTGTACAACATCGACATCTTCTTGGCTAACCATTTTCCTTTCAAGTTCATTGTACAATTTAGTTAACTGTGCTAAATTAGTTGAACGGATCTTCTTTAAACTTTCGAATGTCTGGGGATCTGCCATATCCTGTTGCGTATCACTTCCAGGCATCGTAACGAGTAGTTGAGAATTGTAAGGTTTATCACATCAAAGTATCATAAGAAGAAGTGAGACAATGCGAATTCCATAAGCAAACTTTTATTACATCGATATAATCGGCAATCACAAGGTGTACAACATACAGAATTCGATTCTCTGAAATAAATAAATAAACTTACATACAGAAAACAAATAAAAATAAATATTTCACAAGCTTATTAAGTAAACATTGTTATTTACGCATATTTGAACATTTGAATATTTGTATAAACTAATAATACGGCAACTTCAGTTTACCGAAAATACTTACGTTAGTTGTAAAAATAAAAGTTAACTTGACAAAATATTATTAAATTGTTTCTTATCAATGTATATTACATGTACATAAAAATTAAGTAACATAGATATTAAAAATTTGACATATTACATACCAACTATTATCTCTACAAAACTTCTGATGTGAAACCGTCTTTCTTTGCCACCGCAAACATATCATGTAATCTAGCAACGTCGTTAGCAACTTAAACGTAGTAACTTGACGTCATAAGTAATAGTTGAAATACGACGTTGTTCAAAGTAAAAACAAATTAAAATAAATACTTGAGCAAAAATGACACTCATACAAATATGATATGAATAAATATTACAATTAATAATAATTGAACATAGTCAATAGGCTTTCATATTTGTATGAGTGTCATTTTTGCTCAAGTATTTATTTTAATTTGTTTTTACTTTGAACAACGTCGTTCTTTCCCGTATTTCAACTATTACTTATGTTACTTAATTTTTATGTACATGTAATATACATTGATAAGAAACAACTGAAGTTGCCGTATTATTAGTTTATACAAATATTCAAATGTTCAAATATGCGTAAATAACAATGTTTACTTAATAAGCTTGTGAAATATTTAGTTTTATTTGTTTTCTGTATGTAAGTTTATTTATTTATTTCAGAGAATCGAATTCTGTATGTTGTACACCTTGTGATTGCCGATTATATCGATGTAATAAAAGTTTGCTTATGGAATTCGCATTGTCTCACTTCTTCTTATGATACTTTGATGTGATAAACCTTACAATTCTCAACTACTCGTTACGATGCCTGGAAGTGATACGCAACAGGATATGGCAGATCCCAGACATTCGAAAGTTTAAAGAAGATCCGTTCAACTAATTTAGCACAGTTAACTAAATTGTACAATGAACTTGAAAGGAAAATGGTTAGCCAAGAAGATGTCGATGTTGTACAGAGTCTATACCGCAAGTTGTGCGATCGATTTGAGCAGTATAAAACCTCACACCTAGAGTGCTTAGACATTTGTGAAAACTCACAAGTTATCGAGACACTGGAAATGAATTATGCCAGCTGTATGAAAAACTTCACCGAGTTT